>OX328011.1:42814718-42856886 GCA_946811545.1 Netelia fuscicornis | reverse complement strand
TTATTATATTATATTATATTATATTATATTATATTATATTATATTATATTATATTATATTATATTATATTATATTATATTATATTATATTATATTATATTATATTATATTATATTATATTATATTATATAATATTATATTATATTATATTGTATTATATTATATTGTATTATATTATATTATATTATATTATATTATATTATATTATATTATATTATATTATATTATATTATATTATATTATATTATATTATATTATATTATATTATATTATATTATATTATATTATATTATGTTATATTATATTATATTATATTATATTATATTATATTATATTATATTATGTTATGTTAGATAAAATTATATAATAAAATATAATATAATATATTATATATATATATATTATATCATAATATATTATATATCTAAAGATAGTGAGAGGAAGAGGGAGGAAGGAGGATGAACGAAGCTTATTTAAAGACCGATGTGTGACGGGGTGCCGTTGCACGAGTTCGCGACGTGGTGGGTGGGTATATGCGTTTAACACGACCGTAACGCTGATGAGTAGAGCTTCACGCGTCCAACGTTCCTCTTACGCCTCGAGTTTTCTCGCGCGAGACGTCTTTTCCCTGCGCGCTTCCATTAGCGCCACCTCAAACTCGTCTAGAGACTCGTATATCGTTATGTATCGTACAGTTCTGAGGGTTTCAAGAAGACAGGATGAAAGTAAGGAGGGAGAAAGAGGACAAGAGAGAGACAGGGAAAAAGATTGCAATGGACGAAATAATACAAGCGTTTCCGAACAACGTGAAAAACAAGTCATCGGAATGCTTTCACGATGACTGCGCTCTTTCTCAAATAAATTAAACGAAAAAAAGCCCAAGGTTTCGCCATAATGGTCACCGTCGTTGTATCTTTCTTCATTTTTCTTTTTTTCAATTTGCAGACGAGCGAATATAAATTTATACAAATTTATGCGTATAAAAAAAAAGGAAATAAAAAGCGTCGATTGATAAGAACCAGCGTTAAAGATACTGGGAATAGAAGGCTTGTGTTTATTTTAATCCTTGATATTTTGCTCTTTATGTGTATATATATATCTATGTGTATGTGTGCGTGTGTGTATTTATGAGACATTCATGAAACTGATAAAGTGGATCCTGCGATGCACTAAAAAGTTTTTACCGTTCGATGCAATTTTCTTCGTCAGGTAGACTCGCGAGAAGATCCTTGAAAGTCGAGTGGTCCCGTATCTCGGATTACGCGTCTTTTGTCAATGGACAAGAGGGGACATACGATAACGATATAAAGTCGTTTCGAACTATACAGCACGGACCGTCGCCTAACGGCAATTGCACGTACCGGTACGGCAAAGCTTTTGTAGGATGAATTTCACAAGTAGGAGTAATGACCTGCACGTTCCGGCAACGGAGCGGAACGAATTCGGCCGGGCGGTCTCGTAAATATATGCGTAAAATTGTTGTGTCAGTGGTCGTATGGCCTGTTTGCCGTTATGTGACGGTCTGTGTCGTATAGTTTGAAGCAACCTTAATACGAATATCACGCTTGTAATGCCGTGTCGGTTGAATTTGTTGGTGAAAAAGTCGAAAAACGGAATATTTTTGTAAATTGCAAGATATCGGGATTCTAATGATAACATTCGTGTTGGGTAGAAAATTTTCGATTCCGTAACCTCCAATTGATTGCCTTCTTGGATGGCTAATTGCCGCCTTTTTGGATGAAAAAAGATGTTGACCCGAGGCAGGTACCGATAGTCGACATTCGTGACTTACTTTTGAGACTTTAGGAGTCCAGAGAGCTCAACATTTTTTTCCTCCAAAGGGACGTTGTAGCATCATTTCGAAATCGGAAATTTCCCGCGTAACGCGAATATCATGAAATATATGGGTTTTGGAGCAAAAAAGAATTTGGCCCCAGTGCCTAAGCGTTTTTTGCAGACTCCTGGAAATCACGATTTTCAAAGTGTCGCTTCGGCCACGAAAATTGAGCTATCCGGATGATCCTTAGCTGGCTGTGAAGTTCTCGGCGAGCTCTTCAAAAAGTTACTCGTGAAATTTTCTGTCGGATGAACGAGAACGGAGATACAGCACTGCGTAAAGTCGATTTTTCGGCGTTTCATGGTACCCATCGAAAGTGGCCATTATTGCCTTCTAGTGAATTTTAATCCTTTCTCAAGCTCTAAAAGCCTATATCGATCGCAAATTTCCCGTACACCACGAAACTCATGGTTTCATTTTACAATTTTCAGATTTTATCGACCTTAAGAAGGTAAATCCTCAAATGGCCATTTTTTCGTTTTTCTCCTAACATTTTCGAGATATCGACTAAAATAACCCACGTTGCCGAACGAACTGTACGTTCCGGCAATCCTGACGGATTGTTGGTCCATGACGGACGTCGGCCGGTTCAATCTGAACATACGCGTAAAATTGTCGTGTCAATGTCGGTACGTCCCGTTGCCATTACGTGACGCTCCGTACCATATTTTCGGAAGCATCCTATAATCGGCCGATTTTTATATGTTGCTGGGCGAGGGTTGGGTGGGAGTTGGAATAGGCGCATCTAGGCTAAGTTTAAGTTGGGCAGCTCGGGTGGAGGAGGCTGACTTGTTGCAACATTGGGCACGCAATAAAACGCTAGAGTGAATTGCATCATCATACCATCTTGGACCTCATCTGTTTGGGAGCGAAGGAGGAAGGGGGATGTCGAAGTGAACGAACGAACGAAAGAAAGAGAAAGAGAGATTCGACGCTGATGCTATAATACCAGAACTAATCTCGATTCTCGTTCCCTCCTGACCTCTCTCCAACCATTTTCTCCCCCTTATATTTATAGACAATCGTTGGCGAACGAGCCAATGAGTTGAATGACTTGAATTATTATAGTCGGGGCGGAACCAAGCGGGAGAATGCCAGTGGGAGAGAGAAAGAGCGAGTGAGAGAAAGATATCTTTCTGCGGGGTTGTGGTCTTTTCGACGATGACGAGATGCATTCAATTTTTCCAATCATTGCCATACGCTGGAAATCCGTTAAATTTAACGAGCCTAACGAAAGCCACGAAAATACATTCGGATTCTTGCTATTTGATCATTAAAAGTCATTGGGTCAGCCGAAGGAGGTCAAGAGTGAAGTGTGAAAATAGAATAGAATGTTACTGCGCTTTTGCAAAGAAAAGAATACTTCGCTGTGTGAAAACTTTTTTAATTTCGTTATCGAGGAATGTTTCTTATCGATGGATAGAAAGATAATTGTCGCGATGGACCAGCCAAGGATTTGTTTCGATGAGGGATTAAATGGTCGAGTCAATAATTAATCGAATGCAAATCTATGTAGACAGATAGATAGCCAGTTGATTGACTCGATAAGCAATTTTATTAATTAGCTAACTGATTTAACGATTGATTCATCGGGCAATTAAATAATCAACGGACTAATCGATTGAATGGAAAATTGAATAGCCACTCATCAGTCAAATCGGAATGATTGATACGCAATTGATACAAAAATTTGATAACTAATTAATTGAGTAATTAAATTCGACTTAAAAACTGAAATTTCCTTAAATTAAATAACTCCTCTTGTATACACAACGAATTGCAACAAGCAATTTATACAATTAATTCAATAATTAATAAAACGAAAAATTCGTCCAATTAATACGAATATTTTTTAATCATTAAGAAAACGTAATTATTCGATAGACAATTTTTAGAATTGCCCTCGATCATTCATTAACTCGCGCAAACAATAATGATCCATGGTTTATTACCAAACCACTATAAAATTCTCCGGTCAACGATGAAAATCCAATATCATTATCTCGAGGTCAACAAGGCTCGTACGAATGTTGCCTCGCGGTTGAACGTAAAATACTTCGTTCCAAGTCGTACGTCCGACAGAACGAAAAATCTTTTATGGATTTCGTCCTATGCACGAAGACGCGTGCTATTTATTTATAATGTTATTCATGAGACGCGAGAAACCTTTGGTCCTATACCGACGCTTTCTTCGCGAATATATTCCCGTGCACAAATTCACCGTATCGAACTGCGAACGACGTATCGTCGACACTCGAAGAATATATCTCGCGAAAATAAGAGAGAAAAGAAAAAAGGAAGCAAAAAAAAACAAAAAAGAAAAAAATAACAATTCGAGAATGAACTCGGCAGTGCGATATTCGAAGATCTAACAGTGTATGCATCGTCGAGAGATTCGCACACCGGGTTAAAAAAACGTTCGCGAACCGTCTAATAGCCACGTGTTGCAGCTCGTTGTGGCAAATCGCCATCGACGTATCGTCAATGAGCCGTTTTATTTCTCTCCTCGAACGCTCGCATTGTACTTAATACTTTTTTCGTTTACGAGCAGAAAGAAAAGGAAGAAAAAATAAAGTAGATACGGCTTCGATGCCTAAAAGGACGAACCGATCGAACCCGATCACCTTTTTAAGAGTCTCTACCGTATACTTTGGTTTATCTTTGCCCGGTTTTATTTTTTATTACGGGATAATCATAAGAGCGAGCTACTAATTCATAGTGGGATAGTTCGATGACAGGCTCGAGCGACCGTTTATTAACGAGATATTCATAAAAGGAGATTAATCGATCTTGCGATATAGACGTAGACCATGTATGACCATAGATTATTACCCATGGACGTATACGTATGTATCGGATAGGTAGGCGGATACGCAAGATTTAACGACACTTATTTTTATTACTTTCTTTTTTTTTTTTATTTTCATTTCTATTCGTTTTCTTGTTTCTTTTCTCTGTCGATTTTGTACGATTTGTTTTTTTTTTTTTATTAATAATTGACGTTTTGTTACGATAATAAGAAAATAAATGAAAATTATTTACGGTTAAGTGGTTTATGTCAAATTTGCTTTGGAATTGTTTTTATTATTTTCTGATTTTAGGATTATTTGTTGTTTTTAAAATTTTTTTTAGTTTGGTTTAATTTTTTATTTGGGTTTTATTTTGATTGATAATAAAGAAATTGAAAAATACGTTTAATACTCGATAGTAGTAGTTGGATTATAAGACAATATTTGTATTATTTTTCATATATTTTTCAAACTATTACTTTAGTATTATTTTTGTCTTTTCATTTCAATTATCTATTTTTCATTTTTATCAATAGTTCTTAACTTTTATTGATATAAAGAACGAGAAAAATCGTCGATAGTTAGGCGTATGTTATAGGATTTAACGATACTTATTTTCATTACTTTGTTTTTTGTTATTTCCATTTATATTCGTTTTCTTATTTTCTTTCAATTTTTTAAGTTTTGCTTTTATTAATAATTGACATTTTCTTACGATAATAAGAAAATAATAAAAATAATTGACGGTTAGATATATCAAATTTGTTTCAGAGTTATCTTTTATTATTTTTCTGATTTTAGGATTATTTACTATTTTTATTTGGATCTTTTTCCTTCAGTTATTCGTGTTTTATTTTGATCGATAATAAAAAATTAGAAAAATACGTTCAATACTCGATAGGTAGTTGGATTGTAAGAGAACATATTTCTTATTTTTCAAACTGTTTATTATTATTTTTTTTGCTTCCTTTCAATTATCTATTTTTCATTTTTACCAATAATTCTTAACTTTTATCGATAATAAAGAATGAGAAAAGTCGTCGATAGGTAGGCGGATATATAAGATTTAACGACGATTACTTTTATTATTTTTCGTTTATATCGTATTAAAAAATATATATACATATACATACACGTATATAAACGCACGATACGAACTGAACGAGAAAAAAATAAAAACAAGTATCGCTAAATCTTTCTCGCATGAGAGTTCGCAATTTTACGATTAAGAAACGGGATTAATAATCGAGTGGGAAATCGTTGTAGGTTGACACGTCTCTGTGGCGCGGGGACCCGGACCCGTCTTCTTTTCTAACGTTTAAGCACCGACGAGGTGCCGCCTCGCTCTCATTTCGCGAACGACAATTTTATCGTCGCTCATTATACAACGCATTTAATCCCCCTGCGGCCCCTCTGCATCTTCGTCGAGATTATCTCGTCGCGATATTTATCAAAGCCTCTTCATCCAACTCCCCCACCCCCTTCACTCCTACTTGCCCCCCCCCCCCCCCCCCCCCCAATCGCGATCCTCCCACCCCCATCTTGCGTGCTTTCGATAATTAAAATAAATTTGAAAATAATTAACGAGCGAACGCGTTTCGAATCTGTTGCGACTGCGACCGTGCGAGAGACATTTCCATAATGATTATAACGTAGTTGATAAAATCTTTGATAATAAAATTTTATTCCAGCGGTGAGGGAGGGGGGGCAGGTATTTAACGGGCGAACACGCATTTCGTATGCAAATTAGGAATGCTTGTTGAGCCGTCAACGTGTACTATAGACGTATAAAAATTATGATTATTATTATTTGTTTTTACGAGACGACGGATTACTATCAAATTTGTTTTTTGTTACTTCTTTTTGTTTTAATCCCTAAAGATATTCGCATGCAATTTGGTGCGGGTGAGTCGGGTTGTCCGAGAGCTTTTTGCGATGATCGACGCTCGCCCGGTTTGAAGAATTGCATCATCGATAAACAACGTTTCGGGCCTGTGCAATGTGAAGAACGTTAACGGATGCATCCTGCTGAGAGGAGTGGTCTATCTCTCTCCTCGACTACGGATATGCATTTATCTGTATATATATATACATATATTTGCGAGTATATTAGATCGGGGTTGAAGATAGTTTCGAGTGTATATATATATAAAACTCACCATACAACAGCATTCTTATATATATATATGTATATATACAGGGTGAATTTCATAAGGTATAACAGGCCGTATTCTAAGATAGATGGGATCATTACAAACAAAAGTTGCAAATATACATTCGGGATATTTTTAATAGTTTACGAGATATAACGTTTTAAAGTTGGTCCTATCAGAGCGCGTCGCGAAGCGTTGGAAACTCCCACTCCCGCCCTAGCCGTACAGCTAGCACAGTGTTACATTTGGTGTGGCAAAATTCAGAGCAGTCAATTTTATTATATTATATTATTACTCAGTCATTTTTATTTCTCGGGCATTGGCTGCTACAGCGGGGAGTGAGCGGCTCCAACTCTTCTGGGTGCGCTCGGCAAAATTCAGAGCAGTCAATGTCCGAGAAATAAAAATGATTGCATAATAATATAAGAAATAAAATTGACTGCTTTGAATTTTGCAACCCACAATGTAACGCCCTACATTGTGTTGTCTCTACGGCAAGGGCGGGAGTGGGTGGCTCTAATGCTTCTCGGCGCGCTCTGATTGGCCCAACTTTAAAAATTTGTATCTCGTAAACTATTAAAAATATCCCGAATGTATATTTGCAATTTTTGTTTGTAATGATCTCATCTATCTTAGAATAAAGCCTGTTACACCTTATGAAAGTCACCCTGTATATACTATATAATATATATATAGCGATTTGTGGCAGTAGCATGTAATACATTATACGCGTATAGAAAGGGAGCGAGCACACCCAACTGATGCTCTAGTTTTCGTTTACACACACACACACACACATGTCCATGTATATATATATATAACTATGGGTGTATGTCGAGACAGCAGACACGTGGTTGCACGCGTTTCCGGCATATACACTCATTGACGCTCAATTACCCCGATGGCTTGGCTTTGGCGCAGACGATTATTTTCAACACACGAATCTCGTTAAGCACACTTTTTTTTTTATTAAATTGCATTCGATTTTTATATTAATTATATTTTTCATTTCGATATTATTGTTCGTACTAATAATCAAAAAAACAAGAGGGAAAAAAGAGAATATTTTTTTCGTTTTTAAAAAAATGTGAACTGACGTGTCTTTTTTCAATTTCATTGTTATTATCAATGAAAACGCGGTATAAATAATTAGTATCGTGAAATAAGAGAAATATGTGTATAAATGATGGTTTATCCTCTAGAAAAAAGCTATCTACAAGTTTCTCTGTGCCGTTGATATATTTCGTGATAAACCAAACGTCACAAACGGTGCAACATCGACATATTTCAACAAAATCCTACACGACCACCGGAAAACTCTTCGTTTCCACCGGTTTTTATTCATATATCTACGTACGTGATCTTTGAGTAATAAAATCAGTCGCAACCCCATCTTTAAGCACAAGCGCACTTCATACGCGCGAATGCCGGCATGTCGGACAATTTTATGCGCATTTTTGCGGAACTCATACGATGTACATATACGCATATAGGGTGTCACATTTAAAATCCCACAGTCGAATATTTTTGAACAACATGTCAAAAAAATTGTTTCAAACAAAAATTTCTTTTTGTTTTTTTACATGAAATACAAATCTGAAAAAAATATATTCATTCCCATTTGAAAGTAAAGAAGTTGACCTTGTAATAAGCTTGAAAGTCTTCACCCAAGGTCAAACTAGTAATGCCATTTTACGTATCCCATTCGAGCTTTTGAAACTCGCCCTTGAAGCTTTGTACGAAACATTTCAAAAAATTGATATTCTTCGATGATATTTGTCTGGGGGGTTTAAAATGGGACACCCTGTATTTACATGTGTGTTTATATTTTGCATAGTTCGAGTCTCTCGTTATGCAGAAAAGGAGAAATAGCGCCGGGAGTATGTTATATATATACGGGTGAGAGATACGCGCGATATTCTCATCGTGATTGGCGCCTACTGGCGAACGTCCCGACGATCCTCTTTACCCCCTACCCGGGATTTTCATGCACCGTGCAACAACTCGTTTGCGATCAACCAGTTCCAAGTTTTCATCGGCAAATTATACTACCGCTGCGTCAACGCGTTCTCCAGCATACATTTTATACTGTATATACACATAACATCTGGTTAACTTTCCTGCTTTTACCTCGCAACGGATCGCGGCTTCTGTGATATTAAATTAAAAATTCATCACTCTCTTCACCGCGGGATTTCATCAAACGAATATTTTTATTCAATAATATTCGCATGAAGTTGTTTTAACAATCTTGGAAATTATCACAGTTCGATTCGATACAATTTTGATTTTATGCAAATTAATCAAATCATTTTTTTTAATTAAAAAGAAGATTAATTAATCTGTTTATTTGTTAATATTAATGAAATAATTATTTAAACGATGATCGCTTATTTATCGTTGCATTTATTAATATTATTATTATTTTTCTGTGATATTAAATTAAAAATTCATCACTCTCTTCACCGCGGGATTTCATCAAACGAATATTTTTATTCAATAATATTCGCATGAGGTTGTTTTAACAATCTTGGAAATTATCACAGTTCGATTCGATACAAGTTTGATTTCATGCGAATTAATCAAATAATTGTTTTCAATTAAAAAGAAGATTAATTAATCTGTTTATTTGTTAATACTAATGAAATAATTATTTAAACAATGATCGTCTTATTTATTGTTGCAAATATTATTATTATTATTTTTCTGCGATATTAATCATAAATTCATCACTCTCTTCACCGCAGGATTTCATCAAACGAATATTTTTATTCAATAATATTCGCATGAGGTGGTTTTAACAATCTTGGAAATTATCACAGTTCGATTGGATACAATTTTTATTTTATGCAAATTAATCAAATCATTTTTTTTTAATTAAAAAGAAGATTAATTAATCTGTTTATTTGTTAATATTAATGAAATAATTATTTAAACGATGATCGCTTATTTATAGTTGCATGTATTATTATTATTTTTCTGTAAATCGTGATTTTTAATGAATTCTCGTGCAATCGTAATATTATTTTGCAAAATTTTCACCGCACTTTCGATGAGTTTCCGCTCGAATTCCGTGACCTTGCCGTAGCCAAAATTTTCCTCAACTCCCTCGGGACCGAGCAACAATCGATTCGAGAAAAAGCGTGCCTCGGTTACGTCGGACTCGACGTAGGCCGAAGTGATGACGTGCGGTTCGTGATTTATCGCGCGGCAAAGTTGATGAACGAAATACATAGCACCGGAAGCCATCGACCATGTGGAACCACCTGTTCCTTTTTTTGCCTGTATTTTCACGACAGATCTAAGTTCAACCTATGTTTCAACATTTTTACATTCATCTATGATTTCTACAGAATTGATTAACGATATCGATGTTTAATTATTTTTTTTATCAATCCCAATCGATAAAACAATTTTCTAATTAATAATTCATGATTTATTTTTCAAAATCAAACAAGTCCGCTCTTTTTGATTTCATTGCCTAGCGATTATTATTATTATTATTAACAATTAATCACCGATATCTTCGATCGCGCGAATTAATCGACGTTTAATTAATTACCCGTTGATTAATTGTTGAATTAAAAATGCTTTCCTACCAATACGACGCGTTTTCCGGCTTCACGAACTTTCCCAGTCAGTTCGGCGACTTTCTCGTCACTGAGACGAACACGGGGACGAGCTTGAGAGAAGAGAGGAACGGTAGTATCTTCGGAATGACCACCGATCACCGGAACGTAAGTTTTGCTCGATTCGCGATCGATCGCTTCCGCGTAATAATGCCGAGATCTCATGCTGTCCAATTCGCAGATTCCGAAAAGTTTCGAAGGACGATAAGTGCCACGATTTTTCAGCACCTCAGCGGCAAAGGGTACCAGCAAATCGACGGGATTGCTGACAATCGCTATCAACGCGTCGGGACAATTGTCAGAAACGCAGGAAATAATATCCTTGCAGATTTCAGCGTTATCCTGTTAACAATTCTCTCCCAAGAGAACAAAAATTAATTATCCTTTGTAAAAAACCAACTTGCAACATAAATAAAAATGAAAGAAAATGGAAAAATGTGAAGAATTAAAGAACGTTTAACGTGTTTAATATTCGTTTTGTCCAAGTAAAACAAATTATTGTGAGATAAAACTGCATCGGCAGAAACGCAGGAAATAATATCCTTGCAAATTTCAGCGTTATCCTGTTATCAATTTTCTCCCAAGAGAAAAAAATTAATTATCCTTTCTAAAAAACCAACTTACAACATAAATAAAAATGGAAGAAAATGAAAAAATTTGGAAAATTAAAGAACGTTTAACGTGTTAAATATTCGTTTTGTCCAAGTAAAACAAATTATTGTGAGATAAAACTGCATCGGCAGAAACGCACGAAATAATATCCTTGCAAATTTCAGCGTTATCCTGTTAACAATTCTCTCCAAAGAGAACAAAAATTAATTATCCTTTGTAAAAAACCAACTTACAACATAAGTAAAAATGGAAGAAAATGAAAAAATTTAAAGAATTAAAGAACGTTTAACGTCTTTAATATTCGTTTTGTCGAAGTAAAAAAAATTATCGTGCGATGAAACCGCGTCAGGACAATTGTCAGAAACGCAGGAAATAATGTCCTTGCAAATTTCAGCGTTATCCTGTTACCAATTTTCTCCCAAGAGAAAAACATTAATTATCCTTTCTAAAAAACCAACTTGCAACATAAATAAAAATGGCAGAAAATGAAAAATTTTGAAGATGAACGTTTAACGTGTTTAATATTCGTTTTGTCCAAGTAAAATAAATTATCGTGAGATAAAACCGCGCCAGGACAATTGTCAGAAACGCAGGAAATACTATCCTTGCAGATTTCAGCGTTATCCTGTTAACAATTTTCTCCCAAGAGAAAAAAAATTAATTATCCTTTCTGAAAAATCATCTTGCAACAAATAAAAATGGAAGAAAATGGAAAAATTTGAAGTATTAAAGAACGTTTAACGCGTTTAAAGATTCATTTTGTCCGAATACAAAAAATCATCGCGGGATGAAAACATGATCGACTGACTTGAAAAAGTTGTTCCCTGGAGGCGTCCACTTTTCGAGCAGCCCCGGCTGAGACGATAACGACCTCGGCACCGGCAAGACCATCGGCCAATTCGTCGCGACCCTTGAAGCCCGCGACTCTAACCCCCGTCGGTATATGCGTCAAATCCTCGACGATGCCCGAAGGATCGCTTCGATTGCACAATCTCAATTCGGACAAACCGGTCGGATATGTCTTGAGCAGATGAGCCAATGATTTTCCAACTCCACCGAGACCGACCACCGCGACTCGACATTTTTTCAAAATCGGCAAACTTTTGATTTTTGAACTGTAATGTATTTTTCGTATACCGTACGATCCTTTGTCGCGACCGGAGCCAGTCGGTATCGTTATCAGCGCGACACATACGTTATCGAGTTTATTGACAAATTTGAACAGACGAGAGATCGATTCCATTCGATACGCGAGAAAGAATCATTTTCGACGGGAGGTCCTCCATTACTGCAAAAAAAACAAAGAACGGTTGTTTTGCATTCATTGAAACACGACGTTATCAATGATAAGATAATTTGAATACGTTATCTCGGTCGATAACGAATCTGTGCTGTAAGAAAAAATGCGAGACAAGTATTTCTACCTTCCCGACCAAGTAAATTCATTTTTACCTCAGCTCGGTAATATCGCAATCGATAACAAAATTTTCCGAGTGATCGAACCCCCATTTACCCTCCACGATTAATTTCCAAAAATTATCAAAAACAAATACTCAAATAATTTCTACTGGAACACTAATAATAAGTCCGCTCTAATTGAAATCAACAAATGCAAAGAAAAAATCATTTAAAAACCCTCGATGATAAATCTCATCCCTTATTATCAACCCTCGAACTTACTCCTCGATAAATAAACTAATCTTTCACCGATAAGCCGAACGTTATTATCGTCACAATTCTATTCAAAAATTTCCCTCGCGATCCAAAGTTAACAATTTTTCCCAAATCTCTTATCGTCCTCGTTAAAATAAAACAACCCCTATTTCTCTGTCGCCAAATCGAGTCTCACCAGAACGCCTTGTCCTTCGCAACCCTCAAAGTTGGCACGTCCGTGTGACTCACACTGTCTCAAGTAACTCTCGGATCCGTGTATGTATCGAGGATGAGTTGAAATCCCGTACGAAGCGTGGCGGGGGTGGCAACAGGAGAGGGAGGGTTGACAAGCGAAAGAGCGTGTCAGAGGGTAATCCTATTGGTGGAGGCGGACGTCGCGACGTCTCGACGCCATTGGCCCGAGTTTCGTATCCGGGGCGTGGTCATGCTTCGCTCTATATACCTTTAATGTACATAACGTATACATATATACACATATATAAGATAAATACACATAGATAAATTTATCTATACGGGGGTGAAAACCCATACAACTTCGGTAGCTTTTGCAATCTCCGTTATCAATGTCTGTGTATAGGATGAAGGACCTTCGGGCTGAGGCCAGGCATCGGCGATTACGTCAGGCACAAATCTATATACATATATAAATATATATATATATATGTATATAGGTAGAAACGACAAGGACGACGACGCAAACCCCAACGAACCGCTCGCGAGGATTCAGCATGGCGGCCGGGCGTCGAGCCAGCGAAACCCCTTTTCGACTCGCCGTAACGTACGAGCGAGCGCCCTCTACAGGAGAACCTAGACTAGAGAGGGAAGAAAGCTTTTTGCCCGAGGCAAAAAGCTCTCGAGAAGAACCTACCGTTTCATGATAGACATATATGTATATATTTATACAGTTCTCGTGAAGGAACGTGGAGCCTTCGGGTGAAGAAAAAGCGAACGGTGAGACAGAGAGGGAGAAAGGGTGAAAGAGATTCGCTTGTATATATAGTCAAGGAAGTTTCTGACGCGAAAAACGGATTACCCAATGCTCTCTTCGCTCGCTCCTGGGACGAGGAGCGGATGAACCAAGCTTGGTGCACTTATATAAGTTATATATATGTATAGCTAGTCTTAAGGACGATAGAGGGACAATAACGAACACTTCAGGAGTCGGGAGTTCGATCGAGTTCTCAATTATCAGATGGATGGATATGTATATTTGTATATAGCGGTACGTTTGTATGAGCTATAGATATATAATTGTAAAGTCCTCTTCTTCGTCTTCCTTTAGTTTCCTATTCGTAACTATATCTATTTATCAGATAGTTGGTTCGTATCAAAGTGGGAACTGGGAATCGAACGTATTTCCAGGGTATTTTAGTTCGGGTTTACAAGTGCGCTATTTAGGGGATTTCATGGAACTCGGGCTACAGCGAAAATACGAGATAAGTCTCGATTACAGCTACCAAATCGATTGGAGAGTCGGACGAGATCGACGATGTCAACGTTAATTTCGAGACGAATCGTAGCTAAGAGAGAGGCGAGGATTTACCAGTTATTTGGAAAACTTTTGAACTCGGGACACCGCTCGACGTTATCGATAATGACGCGAACGTTGATTAGTGCTGAATTCCAGGGTTTTCAGGGTTTTCGAGATACGACGGTGTTTTGTAGATTTGTTTTACGAGTTTTGGGAAATAAATCGAAATAGCCGATAGATATTGTTTTCGGTCACTTATCGGTGGTTAGGATGCGATCCCTTAGACAAATTAGACAAAATTTCATTGAGGATCAAAATTACAATTTTCTTTCATCATTTCGCGAATTTTTGCGAAATCGGTTCGTAATTAAAAGATCGTCTAACGAGTATCATCTCCCTCGAGCCTCAATCAACTCGTTCCTTGAAATCTAAAAATGTCCAACGAAGCGTTCTAAAAAAAACATTTCGAATCTCTTCGTTCAAATTATCAATATTAATCATCAAATTGACAAATTTGATAAATCAATTTTTCAAGGATTTAACCCGAAACAACCAAGTCATCGTCGCTATAACCGATCATTCCTAAATTGATCGACCCCATAGAACCTCCGATTCTCCAATTCGATACCGGGAATCCCCGCGAAACGTTGAATGTAGTCGTGGCGTACGGGGGTGGAAAAGCGTTTGAACGGGGTGAGCGTAGACATATATATATATATATATATAGCCACAAACGCGATCAACAATTTCCGGTGTGTGGTGGAACGACGTAGAGAACGAAAGATAGAAAGAGAGAGAGAAGTTTCTGATTCCCTCCCTCCCTCGACCCTCTCTCTGTGGCGCAAGGGAGGGTTGGTTGCTCCATGTATGACGATGGTGGTGGTGGCAGCACCTAGAGAGTTTCTCGTCGGGGATGAACGGATGGCAGAGAGGGCGCGAAGGGATGGAAGAGGTGAAACGGAGGCAGGACGTCGTGAAGCGAGGAGACAAGGACGGTTGATATACAAAGGTATAGATTCGCGGTACGAAAGTGAGAGAAATGGGAGATAGGAGTTTTGAACCCCGGCATCCGACAGAGAGCAATGGAGGGTCGTTCCGTGGGCGCGTTGTTGGCGTAAAAGGGGTTGCGCATGCGCCCTTGGCTTACCGTAGCACCGTATACATCCCCTCGCTCTTGCGCGCCCCGTCAAACGTAGCCGACTATAGGTTAAATCCTCGGCTGCGGACTTTTTGTTGTTTTTCTCCCGTTGCCTCCTGATCCCCGCCTTCAAAAGTACCGACCGACCAATCCCCGCGGTCGGTTTGTTTTGGTGGTGGTGAAGCTTCCTGCACCCCCGAGCCAGAGAGAGTTACGTATTCTCTCTCTTGCTCTCTCTCTCTCTTTCTCCCTTGTTATCTTTCTCTCTCTCTCTCTCTCTGTCTCTTCATCCCCCGCGCGCAAGCGAATACCATCGGGTTTCGGGCGTCACGCGGTTTCCTCTCTCGTGTGACGCCGCGCCGTGAGATCGTTCAAGTTGTCGAGAAGCAAGCAGCCAAGCACCTTTATAACAGTTCTCGGGTAAATTCGCGAAATGCCAAACGGAATTTCGAATTTTTTCGTTGAATGATACGAAAGAAATTAAAAAAAAAAACCAGAAAGAAGAGACACGCTAAAAAAGTGAAGGTGAAAGAAAGAAGGGATGAAAAGTGACATTCGATCTCTAATAAAGTGTTGATCTATCGTTAATACGCCATCTTGATTGTTCATCCCTCATTGCGATAAATAGTTCGATCGTTCCACGATTGCGCCAATATAAAATTGTGTCGGATCGAGAAACGACGACGCTACGCTCGCCCGGCCTGCGAAACGTCGAAACCGTTATCTTCTCCGTCGACGAGGAGAAGGGGTAGCCGATGTATATACACATATATAAATATATATAGATACATATATATAAATATATATATGTATATAAAGCCATAAAACGTACGTATCGATACTTGGCTCGAACGTATACGTAGAAAGAGAGGAAGAAAACGAAGATCGTTCGTACGTGGCGGGGGGTTGGATGGCCGGTCGGAAGCTTTTTGCCCGAATCGATTCTCAAAAGTCATCGTATCCTCGCCGGGTCGTAATCGCTCTTCGGTCACACCGGTGATAGGAGAACCACGGGGTGCGCGTTACATCGATCTCTACCGATTACTTTATTTTTTTTCCCTTCCTTTTATACTTTCTCTCTACTTTGTTTAAAAGTTGTTTTTCTCATCGATACACGTTCTTCCGTTTGGATAATTGTCGTCGCGACGCCGAAGTGTTTTGCCCGAAACGTCGTCGACGAGATCGAAACGATTTTCATTCGTTGTTGTTGATCTTTTTGTTTTTTTGTCTTTTTTGTCAACGTTTCGTTTTTTCTTCTTCGCCTTCGTCGTTATCGCATAAAAACGAGTGACGGTAGTTCGAGTGAATTGTTTATTGGGTGCGAATGTTGAACGAAGCGAGGCGTCCTGGACGCTCTCGAAGCACTTTCGTTTCGAACTAAGCGTAAGAGCGTAACATTTTTTGTTGTTGCTTTTTTTGGCACTTTATTTAAAAAAAAAACGGAGAATTAAAACGAAACATGAACGGAACCGTCACGACGAACAGCGAGGCGCAACTGCCGAGACAACACTCGCACTCTCAGAACGACACGAGCTCCGAACATCCTCGTAGTCCTGGAAGCCCTTTGAGCATACGCCACGGTTCGTAAAACGATTATTATAAACGTATAATTAAACATTGTACGTGGGAATGATTTTACTGTGATAACGACGATAGACGGCGCGGCGGATCGAAGCAAATTCTTGTTTTTATATCGTCGAAGAGAATTCGTCCTTTTTGCGATTTTTCAACAGTTTTTGGTTTTCAAAAATGTGAATAAAAATTAATTTTTTGAACGTGCAACGTTGTATAGAAAAATCGATGAACAAAGATTTATTCAACGTCGAGTAAAAATGTTGTATACGCCGATTGTAATCAAAATTCAAAACAAAAATTAATTTCTTCAAATTTCTGTCGATATTACAATCGCTACTTCTCCTTAAAAAAAAACTAACGAATCGTATTGTCGCGCGAAAAGCTTCATGCACCGAAGTTTATCTAGTAAAAGTCGAAATTTACGTTCGAACGTCAACAAATCGAAGAGCAACTGACGTACGACGACGATAAAACGATTCTTTAAAAGTAGAAATTCTATTAAAAAAAAAAATGAAGAAAAAATCAACAAAAGGCATAGTAAAACTAAAATTAACGTTATAACTTTTAACGCGCGAGAAGGAAATAACGATAAATATTCGATAGTACGATTCTCGTCAATGTCACCGTGGAACGTCGTGACGCGCGTACGTCGTTGTTGTGTTTTGCGTTATGTTATTTTTGACGAATGTTTCAATACGCTTTTAAGTCTGCGATCTGCTTTTACAAAAGAAAAGACACATGTCTCATTGAAAGTTGAAACGAGGAGAAGGAAAAAGAAAACGTATGATGATAATGGCTTTTATTTTGATTGATTCGTTTCGTCGATCCGAGTTTATTGCGATATTTATATATATAGCTGTATTAATAACGAATAATCGCGATTGCAATCTGCTCATGTAGATCTCTCGTATCAATTCGCAACCGTTACACCCTTTCGACGCTTGAATTTATACGCCATTAAGTTCTCGAGTCACGTACCGACGGTTCGAGCGCGTACTAGATAAAATCTCGATATCTCGATAGCGCGTGATAGACAATGCAAAAACAACCCTTCTCGAGCTACGACGAATTCCGAACGAAGTACTTAATCCCTCGTTCTCACATTCGAGCGCGAAAAAGATTTATTCCAGATGTATCGTCGAACAAGAATTGATTCAACTGGGACGATGATTTTTGTTTTTTTTTTTCAAGAGGATATTTGTTTAATCGCTATTTTTTTTTATTACGTTCGAAAGGAGAATTAAAGATAAAATGATTGCACGAAGGAGTGTGTCTCACTCTCCTCTTTCTTCTCCCTCGTACGTAGTTTGGGATTTAACCGAATTTTTTCGTTGGCGGATTAATTTGATGGAAATGAGATTTTTGAAAACGTAATAAGAATAATAAACATTGCTGTGTATCTCGCGCGCAACGACGATAATATTTGCTCGATCAATGTTTTGAATAAGCGCGAGGAAAGATGTGAGAAAAGACTGTTTTTTTGTTTTTTTTTTTTCGTACCGATCAAATTTCTTGCGGGATCGTTCGTTCTCTCTTGTCTTTTTTGGTTTCTAAATAGGATGAAAAACATAATTTGATAGACGAAATTGAATAAAAGAAAATGATGCGAAAGAAATTTTTCAATCGTTTCCAATAATTGTATTCGTTGAATTATTTTGGGAGAAGAATTTGAAAAATGAGCTTAAAAAATAACGAATGCGAAAAAAAAGTATTCCATTTATGTTAAATAGCTCGTTAGGATGAACGTATCGTCGAGACGGGACGATTTGATGATCGTTGCAACGAAGAAGTACGATGTATAATCCGGTAGCCTCGCGAAAGTCGAGGGTATAAGAAAAAAAAAGAAAAAAGAAAAAAGCAAACGGGAGGGTTCCCGAGGGTGCAGCTCGGCTACTGGATTACCCCATTAGAGTAATCAAATCTCCGAGTCTCGACTAAGAGAGCGACAATTTCGCGTCGAGCTAAATGCATCTAGGGGTTAAACGGACAAGAGGGATGAAGTAAAAACTTACGTACGTACGAGGCAACTTTTTCGACGTAGACGAAAATATTTAGTCAGGATATTTCCGGACAATTTTCCAATTTTTCACTAACGAATTTAGAATTATTTTCTTTGTGTATTTTGTTTAAAAAACGAAACAAAAACGAATTGTATTTATACGATAATTAGAGTTTTGGCATTATAAAAAGTCGATAATAATAATAATAATAATAAGAATTATTTTTTTATTCCATTTACTCCTTTTTTCTTTTAATTATTTCATTTCACCCTATTTTATTTTTTGCGTGCTCGTGTCTGTTTCAATAACTGAGAATTTTCAGATCTACATACGGGGTGTCCATGTCGAAGAACATGCACAATATACCGGGTGTGCAATTAGAGTTTTGGCATTACAAAAAGTCAATAATAATAATAATAATAATAATAGGAATAATTTTTTTATTCCGTTTATTCCTTTCATCTTATTCCATTTTATTTTTTGCCTGCTCACGTCTGTCTCCACAAATGAGAATTTTCGAGTCTACATACTGGGTGTCCCATTTCAATTGATCGCTAGACAAACCGGGTGTCCATGTCGAAGAACATGGACCATATACCGGGTGCGCTGTTTGACCAAGATCAATAATATACCCAGTGTTCTATTTGAATTTAAAAAAAGTCAATATAACGGGTGTCTTGAAAATAACAACGACAGAAATTCGAGGATCGAAATTCGAACGGTACATGCGTGCATCGCGTATATTATGTACTAGCCTAATACAGCGGAGAGTGAACCAGCGACGAACGGGCGCAAGGGCGTCAAATTTCATTAGCATATCAATGCTGGTGGATGGCGGGGACTTTCAGGCGCCACCTGCGACCGGTATTATGGGATCATAGCCAGGGTTGTGAACCGAGGAGCTCTCCCGTTCGGCAAGAGCCACTTCTCTCTCTCTCTCTTCTCTCCCTCGTTCCGCATTAATACATACATACGATACTTTTCCACCAGTAAATTTCACTCGGCAATTTATAATTCGTATCTTGAAAACTTTTTAAAGAAAAGAAAAACAACAACAGGGTCAAATTTTGATAAATTTGTACATGGAACACGAATTTTGATGTTAATCGCATTTATTTTTGAGATGGTCGACGATGAGTATGGGAGACCAATAAAATTGTCGAAATTCTGTGTAGGGGAGAGAGAGAAAAAGCTCATCGTCGCGCGATAAATACAATCCCATCAAATCACGCCTCGACGAAAAGCGTGACTAATAAAGTAAGTGGCGGGCAGAGGTCCCCGAGTAATTCGTTCCGGACGACCCCAGAATTCTCTTGTATTCGGGTATACGTATATATCGTCACTGTAGTAGATTCCAAATCGCATTTCGTCTCGACGACTCACTCTCGCATCGTGATCGCGCTTTCCTCTCTCAATTCTCTCTCTCTCTCTCACTCCCATTTCACCGATACGTACGAAATACAGTCACTCAAGTTACCAGAGTCGAAAAAATGGCAACTTCCATGCCTTCTGACAGTAAATGTTCGATTTCGACGAAAAGAAATTAATTTTTTAAATTAAAATTTTTTTTTTGAACTTTTTCAATTTGTTATTATTAATTTTTTTTCAATATTAATTATCCGATCTTTTAAAGAAATTTGTATCTATGCGCTTAACGATTGTAATAATTATATTTATTAAAAAAAAAACATAAATATGTTTCAAAACGTTTCGCGACAAATTTCGAAATTTGGATTTTAATTTCTCGTGCGAGCGATTTGCGTCCTCGATTTCTCGAGTCTGAGCGTATTAACCGTATCATAAATATTCATGCGTTACGAAGAGATCAAGAGAAGAAAAAAAAATATTAATTTATGATTTTCCTCAAATTCCACGAGTCGCTTTTCGCGCAAAGCCGGCTCTCTTTCAAAACTCATTTCCCGATGTAAATGCTGTTTGCCGAGGCCAATCGTTCGTGAATCCCTTCGTCTCTTCCCGTAAGCTCACCCGAGCTTCGGAGATCGCGTCGGGGATGGCGAAGAAGAAAAAAGAAAAAGAAAAACAATACTGACATTTCGCGGGGTAAATTCGAGCTCGTGCCCCCGGGGAGAAAAAAAAACGAAATATGCCCCGACGGTCCAATCGAGCGGTAAATCTAGGAGGGAGGGGAAGAGAGTGATCTCTTCTTTCCGACGGAAGCTTACGACATAACTAGAAACAACGAAAACAATGTTTCGATAAGCTCGTCTTCGAGAAAACGAAATTTCCAAAAAAGAACGCTCAAAATATCGCGATTGATTACAATTATAAAGCAGCATATTTAATTTTGTTTATCGTCTCGGAATCGCAAATTTGCCGAAGAGAACAAAACCAACGTCGCAAACATCACGCGTGATAATGCAATCGCACAGATTTCAATCCACTTTGAATAAATTAAAATTCTCGTTGATTTTTGTGTTTTTTTTTAGCAATTTTTTTAATTCAGATCGTTACGCGTGTAAATAAGCGTCGATCAAAAAATTTCGACTCCCCGATTAAATAAAAAACTCCCGAAAAGGACGAGAAATTTGGAAAAAAAACAAATTTGAACATAGAAAAAAAAATTTCAAAAATTTGATTCCCCATTCGTTATCGTCGCTTTGCAAAAGAGATTAAAAACTCGTTTACGTCCAGGGAGTGCAATAAACATATGTACATGAAATGTTGTCCACTACATTCTTCGATGCACAACATCAGCCTAACATTTGTGTAAAGTCTGGCGGATGATACGGGCGTGCGACGCACGAGAGACGGAATAATAATCGTCGATGTGTGTTTATGTACGTTTCCTCCTTCTCTTTTTTTCTCTTCTTTTTAGAGACGGGCGCGCGAGCGACGTACTCGCAAACATTGACAAATCATCATTTATTATCGTACGGCACTCGCGCTACGATATTCGATGCATTCGTCTCTTTTTTAGAATCGGTATACCGCGTTATATATATGTATATATGTATACGAGGAGAATGAAAATACGATCTGGATGATTAATCCGTATGCAGAATTCACGACTGTGCAAAGTACGTCAGCCCAGGAAAAAGTGTCAAAAACAAAAACAACCAACAAATATTCCATTTTTCGTCCATTTTTCGACGACGAAGAAAAAAAATATGATTTTTATTACGAATTCTGAAACAAACGTATATACGTGGTTTAAATTATTACGAACTAAATAACGAATTTCTTGCAAATAAATTTACAATTTGGAACAAAAATTGAGCGTTCTAAAGAAAAGTAAAAAAGTGGATTTTTTTTAAACAAATTTAATGGTCCCATTGCCATTATTACAAAAGAATATATTTTTTCAAGGGATTTTTGTTGCTATAGAAAAATAAATTAACAAATAAATTTATATTGAAGAAAAAAAATGATTTTTATTACTAATTCTGAAACAAACGTATATACGTGGTTTAAATTATTACGAGACGAACTAAATAACGAATTTCTTGCAAATAAATTTACAATTTGGAACAAAAATTGAGCGTTCTCAAGAAATCCAAAAAATGGATCTTTTTAAAACAAATTTAATGTTCCCATTGCCATTATTACAAAAGAATATATTTTTTCAAGGGATTTTTGTTGTTATAGAAAAATAAATTAACAAATAAATTTATATTAAAGAAAAAAAATATGATTTTTATTACGAATTCTGAAACAAACATATATACGTGGTTTAAATTATTACGAGGAACTAAATAACGAATTTATTGCAAATAAATTTATAATTTGGAACAAAAATTGAGCGTTCTCAAGAAAACCAAAAAATGGATTTTTTTAAACAAATTTAATATTCCCATTGCCATTATTACAAAAGAATATACTTTTTCATCAAGGGATTTTTGTAGCTATAAAAAAATAAGCTAACAAATAAATTTATATTAAATAAAAAACAAGATGAAAAATTCATTTTCATAGCTACGGAAAAATGGATGAAAAAATATGTTATTTCTTTCGTATTATTTTAGATTCCGGTGAGTCGAGCGTTATTTCGCCAGGATTGCCGGAGCGTTACAGTCCTCTGGGTGCGACAGGATCAGCCTCTAGTCAGCACGATCCTTACGCCTCGAGATCGGTGCAGGAATGTCCTGTGCCATTGTGTCGTGGAATGCCCACTGAATTTCCTCTCGCACGATCACCGTACTTGACGGCACTGGGAAACGGACATCCCCACTTGTTGGGTCAGGCTGTTCAGCAGCAACATCATCATCAGCATCAGCAGCAACAACAACAACAGCAACAGCAACAACAACAACATCATCATCAACATCAGCAACAACAGCAGCCCCAGCACGGTAGCAAGCCACCCAGGAGTCTCGGACTTATATGTGTCGTCTGTGGTGACACGAGCTCGGGAAAACACTACGGAATTTTGGCCTGCAACGGTTGCAGCGGCTTCTTCAAAAGGAGTGTTCGAAGAAAGCTCATTTATAGGTGAGATTAATTTCTTCCTTCTTTTCAATCGAGAACAATCTTCGACGTTTGCTTTCCCACGAAAAACAATTGTTTTTCTCTTAATGAAAGCCATTTTTGGAACTTTTTAGCCTTCGAACAAAAATTGTTTACCGGAACGGACTAAAAATTGTCGAGAATAATAGAAACTTATTGAGCGATAAGGCAAAATGAAAAACGTTAGTTTCTCGTACACAATTATTCTCAAAAGCTCGACTTTAACGTATTAAATCCGCAAATTTCAACTTTCTGTCTATTTTCCAAATTTGTGGTTTATACAGAAACCTAGAAAAAAAAATCAGAAGGAAATAGAATTGAAGAATTTTTATTGACAGTTCGATCGTTCGATTAAAAGACCATCACGGTTTATGAAACATTTTAACGAAAAATTCCCATGGCCACTATTTCATAATTGATAATTTACATGAAATATTCGATAAAATTTTCTTCACTATCGAGAAAAAAAATATTTATCTATAAATATACTTACTTAAACGCGACAAAGATAATATAATTGAACAAACAAATTCGGACGGTACAAAAGATATCTCGTCAAGTGTGGGTATACCCGCTGGGACAACCACTCGATCCCGATCGAACCAGATACACGATGGATACGAGACATATTAGGACCAAAAGTATCGGTACACAAGTGATGTCCATTTGTGTGTGCTTAATACGAAAGCGTTGAAAGTTATATCTACATACTGTATGGTGTGTATGAGAGAAAAGTACATGGAGATATATACGTATCGTCGCCCAAGGGACTTACGGGGGCTTTATGTACATTGTGCCCACCGTGTGTGCGGTGCCATGTGGCCCAGATCGAGTGGACTCATCCTTAATACCGGCAACAATACCAAGTGCCTGTATAATTCGTGGCCAACCCCCTTCTGCCTCCCTTCTGTCTACTTCCTCTATAGGTGTATACGTTTAATACACGATACGTGGATTTAGCCAATGTACGATGAATTATCGCTCCAAGTGTCATTGCGGTGTATTAAAACCCAATTTTTACAATATTGTTCTTAGCAAGCTTTTTTACCAACGCCAAATCCAGGGAATTTTTGTTCTAATGAATTTCATACTAATGAAAAGTATGGACAAAGTTTTAGACGATTTTGCAAGGAAGTTTAGTCGAAATGAATTTTAATTCCAGGGATTTTTGGAATTTGGAAACAACGAGTCGATTTTAGTATGGTGAAAAAATAGCAAAGTTTATAAGGATTTTGAAACATCCATGATCCAATTAGAAATTTGAAGCAGGGTATTCAAATGTACGATAGATTTTCTTTTGAAAAAATGAATTTTCTTTCGAAACACGGATGGTACGAAAAATCAAGGGTGTTTTTTTAATCGCTCTAGGGTAGAGATATTCGAATTAGTTAAGTAAATCAGCTCGAATAGAAAAAGTATCTACCAGTTATTTGTTTGCGTCGGAGGAAATGAAAATATTTTTGATTCGCTCGGACGAATCTCGACCGGGATCCAAAAGCTTCCGTCCTGGTGCTCGAACCGAGCGGTGATCGCCGCACGTAGCTTGTTCGAGAAACTATTACAGTCCCTCGGGAACGACCATCCATCTCCATCGAATCGCTCTCAACCCGAAATCGTCCCGTTCACCTCGAGCTTACGGACTTTTAGCTTCGACGCGAGAGGGAGAGCGCGATGAGATCGTACAGCACTACGTTGTTGAGCACACAAGTGGATGTGTCGAGAGAGAAGGGTGAGATGGGAGAGATCGTTTCGTGGTCCCAGCGTGGCAAGTCCCGGATGAGACGATACCCGCAAACTGTATATTGACCCCGCGGGTCCAGAAGGGATTTCAGCGCGGATTTGATGAATACACGACACCCCGAGTTTAGAAGGGTTCATCTTTTTCGATGACTTTCTATTTTTTTTTTCTATCAATTTTCTATCTATTTTTAACGATTTATTTATTTTAATATTAAACTTCAGTCATTGTTTATCGACTATTTATATTTTTAACTGTTTTCAATTATTTCAAATAAATTTTTCTTTCTATTATAAAATTTCGGTTGTTTTTTAATAATTAAATCCGTCGATTTGTTGATTACGAACGTTAATAAAATTAAAAAAAAAAAAAAAGTTCTCGTCCGATCACTGAAGTTAAGCAGCATTGGGCGCGGTCAGTACTTGGATGGGTGACCGCTTGGGAACACCGCGTGTCGTTGGCGTTTTTTTTGGAGCAAAACTATTAACATTTCAATAAAATTTCGATTACTTAATTCTTTCAAATCACTCCAATTTGTGGTTCTTGCTACGTGACAAATCTCTCCGTTCTCGTCATCGTAAGAAATAACTAACCCCATTAATAAATCAAAATTAATGAAATAAATTGTGAAACTTGAAGTGCGAGGGTTGACGTATAATTGGATTTTCATCAAGGCGATCGCTCTCTGATCGCAATATCCCATTGTTCACTATCGAATTTGTCCATTCCGTTCTTACCACCGGGATCTCGTCACGGCCGGTATACATTTTTGTCAGATGGTCGTAATGCGGTAAAGACTGAAGAGCCTTCGCACAGATAACCAATTATACGGTGAGTGGGAGGGAAGGGGGATAACGTACAAGCCGGACGATCGAGCGAGGGAGTCGAAAGAGCCTCGACTTCGATCACACCGCGTTTCTCTGGATTCGTACAGCGCGATATTCCTTCTTTTTTTCCCTCGTCGTCCTCGCACGAGTTCGAGGATGCGACAGATGCGCCGCCCGCAAAATCCTGCCCGGATTACGAACCGCGCTCTATCTCACTCCTTCGGTCTTTGGGGGCTTTTCTTTGCTGTCTCGCTACGAATCGACCCTCGAAGATCGAACGGATCTTATTGAATCGATAAAACACATACACACAAACACATGCGCACTCGTTTTTTTTATCATCGATTAATTTCCTCATATTTTCCATCGTATTGTTTTTCAATCAATGCTTTCGATATCGATTACACTAAAACAATAATAATAATAATAATAATGAAGTGACGAAATGATGAAATAAGCGATATTTGTTAATGAATGTCTCGTTGAATCGTAACGAAATTCGCGAAAGCCAGCGTGTATTGCGTAACGAGGAACGCACGATTGTCCAGATATCCGCGATAAAAACACACCTCGGAAAAATAATAATATTAAATCACCCTATAATTACGGGGTATCGTTACAGATCCTGGTACAACGACAATGTCAAAGCGTACAATAACCTGCGATAACCATAGGCACATGTTTTCGGTTATGAAATACGTAACTCGATGAACCAAACACAATGCCCTTTTTCCATCGATGCTTGTATAGAGAGAGAGAGATGCTTGTTATAGAGAGAGAGAGAGAGAGAGAGAGAGAGAGAGAGAGAAAGAGAAAAAGAGAGGGAGCGAGACAGACAGAGGGAGAGAGAGGGAAACGCGTAGCATAAAATTCGATGCGAGATGGGTAAATAAATGTATGATGTGGTTCTGAAGGGTGAATGCTGGAGCGGATGCTGGGAGAAGGTAGGTGGGGAGAGGGGAAGTGAGTGAGTCGAGGGGTTGGTTTGCGAGCAGTGCCGCTTCTGGTGTGGCCACGGGTGGCTTCGTTGGGGTGTGAACGCAAATCAATTTGTCCGACCCCTGCCAGGGCCATGACGGCACGCACCGCTCGCGCCCCCATTCACTCATCCCCTCTGTACCATCAAACACCTATATATATATATATATATATATATATACATATACATATACATGTATATTTACGCGTATATGCGTATGCGTTTCGTAATATAGCTAGCAGAGTCCAGGGTTACGTAGATATACGTATTATTTCTATGTAAAAGGTAGCGTGTGTATATAGATATAACAATGCATGTCGTACGACTATAGAGAAATAAGACCATAGAGTCTGGTCGTCGACGTTATTCCCGCAACCCTCGGTACACTGCCTCGGGACAAGATACAGACACATTGACTGCTACGTACCTACCCGGTCGGAGATTTCTCTAACTGATCTTCTCGACCCTTTTCAACCCCTCTCTCTCACACTTTCTCTCTCTTTACTCTCCATTCTTCACCTCTTTTAACTCGTAAGTGACGTTAGTTAAAATCGTTCGAACGAGACTTCTTGTTTCTTGTGCATGGGATAATTTGGATATGAACAAAGTCAATATTCTTTGTTACACTTCTGTGCCGACTCGAAACAGTTATTTTGGATCAAAATGAAATTTCATATTGTAATAGATTAAGGTGTTTTTTTTTGTTTAATTGTTGGAAATATTGATAAGTGTTTCGATAACATTCTAAATAATTTTTTTGCATAAAAAATCTGATGGTACATTTTAGAAAGCCGGGTCGCTATATTTTGCTACGCGTCTGTTTGACGGGACGAGAGAAGATTAATCGTTGCGCACGGATAAGCGAGAAAAAAGGGTGATAAAGATAATTAGATGAAGATTGTGAAGAGAGAAAGCGAGGCCGACTCCATCGGCGGGGGTTGAATCGCTCTCTCTCTCTCTCTCCCTCTCTCTTTCTCTCCCTCAGACAATCATGAAACGTAATAAAAACGAAGTTAGCGCTACACGTACGTCGGCAATGAGATCTCAAATCGAATTTTCTCAATGTAGTTAACACTCGTGTACTGGTATGTACATGCCTCTCTCCTTATGTAACAATTCTGGCTTCGATCTTTTGCAATTCTACAATTCTAAGTCCTTTCTTTTTGTCTTTTATTGGAATTCGCAGATGCCAAGCCGGAACTGGACGATGCGTGGTCGACAAGGCGCATAGGAATCAGTGCCAGGCTTGCAGGCTGAAGAAATGTATGCAGATGGGCATGAATAAGGACGGTGAGTTTCATCGATTTATAAAAATCGTTTGTCCATTTATTATCCGTGCGTCCTGCATCCAGGAGACATTCACAGAAATCCCCGCTATACAGCAAATATTCCTGTAATCGATAAAACAAATTATTATATCAATATAATAATTAACATCATCCGTAGGTTACGCATTGTAAATAGCGAAGCTAAATGTATATAGTGATAACATAGATATAAGCCATAACATAGATAGAAGCACGCACACCTCACTCTAAAAAAAAAGCTTGTAGTTCCGTCAACGGCCGACAGGTGGCGCATGGCCTCGCACTTTCTCGCAAGCGTACCATACCACCGCTGTATGATAAAGAGGTTAGCTGTTCATACATCAGCAACTCGTTTCTGGACCGTGGTGAACAACCACAATCTTTCAAACTATCGTGCACAAGGATTCCGTACTAATATATAACAAAAGTTTCGTAACAATTTATGTAAGTCCTTATGACTAGAAAATGATCGGCATCTTAATGGCGTCGCCTGACCCGTCGCGCTGGGAAGTATGCACTAGAGATCCATTCTCGTTCTCCGTGCACACGAGATTCCGCAAAGTATCTCCTGCTGTTGGTTTTGACGAAAGGCATTAGTTTTTACATCTGTTTATTTATAAAGAGACGTCTCGAAGCCATGATTAAAAAATACGTGCGATCAGGATTTTGAAAACAACCTTGAATTTCCTATCGCCAACTTTTTCGATCGATACAAATTTAAACCCACAAAAGAATCAAACTTTTTTTTTCTCCTTGATAAATATTTCGGGTCTTTGAATTAAATTTTGTCACATACAACCGGATCGTATCATCAATCAGAGTTTCTCTCGCGCCAACTCCCCCTCCCTGCCCCAATTCGAGACAAGATCGCGGACGGAAAAGCGATCGATGTATAGCGCGAACGAAACGAGCGCGTGCTACGAATAAGAGAGAAAGAGAGAGAAATCCTTCGCGACATAAATAACTGGATAAAAGGTCCCAGCCGTCGTGGAAAACGGCAAAGCAATATATATAGAGAACGAGAGGTGGATCGCTACAGTAACGACGACGAGGGAATAGCGAGAGGGTGGAGGAGGAGGGGAGGATGGTTTGTCCTCCCCGTTTTTCGCTCCTCGATTCAACTCTTAATACTTTCGCGGCTCCGGAGCTGCACCTGGGGAGCCGCGCGAAATATCCCACAGACTTTTTCCCTTTTTTTTTTCTTCTTCTTCTTCTTCCACTTCTTCTCTCATCCCTCTTCGCTCTAACGCTTTCTGCTTGAGATTTCATACGTACCCATATAACTGTACGTATAGCAACAAAAGCGTCTTCTCGCGAACTTTCTTATTGCCGAACTTGGTGTCGCGTATAAGATACGATTGGATCGGATTCTCCCCTTCAGGCGAGATGAAGAAGACGAAGAACGTGGAGGATGCTCCAATGACGAAAACTGCTGGTTACGATCGCGACTGTAAATTTATGTCGTCGCTTTGATCTGTGCACGAACGATTTCATGATACTAATTATAAATGATAGAAATCGTATATGCTATGATCATCACGAGATTGCGATAAAAATAAGAATTATTATTGCTAGTATAATAAATCAATTAAAATAACAATAAAAAAAATCGATTAAAACCATAACGAGATAATGGACTAGAATAATAATTTTTATTAATTTAATAATTATTGTCATTTTCTGAAATAATAATTAAGTACAAATAATAGTAATAAAAAATAAAAATAATTACGAATTAATATACATAAAAATGCTAATAATCAAAGAAGATCTCGGATGGATTTCCATCTATAGCCAAATTCATAATTGTTCGAATATCGATTAAAACCAATAATAATAATTATATAACGATTACGTTCGAATCGTAAAAAAAAATACATCGAGGAAAAGTCGATCGAATCATTTTGTGCTTGCGATGTTTAGAATTTCCGAGTTAATTCTGGTGAATTTCATCGGACTAGAGCCGATACGTCGTTGCGTCATTCAACGATTAACGTTTAATCATCTATTCGCGTAAAGTTCCGCAAAGCACTTCGGGACCATGATTCGACCATTCGCTCACGCGTCGAGGCGCGTGCAGTTTACCGTGGACTATTAAACCGCGAATGGGTGTACACCCGGCAACGCTCATATCGTCGTCAACCGACAATGTTACGTATATATACGTATATAATAAGTGTAACACGTTTGGGCGGATGACGATGAGTTTTAGGACCCACCGCAAACCCATATACAACGTCGTCCTATCGGCTGGCGCGATGAAGACAATTTGCACCGTGTCCATCCCGGTTACTAAAATTTTACATGAAAACGTATACCATATGTGGAATCACATCGAATTAATCATTTTGAATGGATAATGAATCGATCGTATCATTTACAAAAAAATATCTTCGTTTTCATACCGGTTATCGATTCGATCGTTTTTTCAACGGTCTATCCAGTCGGTAATTTAACAATTTTATAATAATAATTCTAATAATATTAAATTTAATAATACTAAAAATTAATAATACACAGCTTAGTAATATTAAAAATTTAATATATTTATCGTTAAAAAATTAAACGACATTTGATAATAATATACTCGTATAAAATAGTCATAATTTTCATAATTTAAGTACATATGTTATGATTTTTAATTGATTTTTATTTTGATTAATTTCTAATTATTCGATTGGAAAGGAAGAAATATTTTTCTAAACGGACATAGGTATATAATTTTTTTTCACCGCAAAGTCTCTCCTGAACTTATTTCAATCCTTAGAATTTCGTCCAATATTAAATTTAATAATATTAAATTATATAAATAATTTTAAATAATATACAAAATTTAATATATTGTTAAAAAATTAAACAATATTTAATAATAACATAAATACTCATAATTTTCATAATTTAAGTAGGTACATATGCTACGATTTAAAGTTGATGTCCTTTTCAATTAATTTCTAATTATTCGATTCGAAAGCAAGAAACATTTTTCTAAAACGTAGTTCACGAACATATATGAACTTTTTTCAAGTTTTACCGCAAAGTCTCTCCTGAACTTGTTGCAATCCTTAGGATTTCGTTCAATGTTAAATTTAATAATATTAAATCATATAAATAATATTAAATAATACAAAAAGTTTAATATATTGTTAACAAATTTAACAATATTTAAAAATAACATAAATATTCATAATTTTCATAATTTAAGTAGGTACATATGCTACGATTTAAAATTGATTTTCATTTCAATTAATTTCTAATTATTCGATTAGAAAGCAAGAAACATTTTTCTAAAACGTAATTCACGAACATATATGAACTTTTTTCAAGTTTTACCGCAAAGTCTCTCCTGAACTTGTTTCAATCCTTAGGATTTCGTTCAATGTTAAATTTAATAATATTAAATCATATAAATAATATTAAATAATACAAAAAGTTTAATATATTGTTAAAAAATTTAACAATATTTAAAAATAACATAAATATTCATAATTTTCATAATTTAAGTAGGTACATATGCTACGATTTAAAATTGATTTTCATTTCAATTAATTTCTAATTATTCAATTAGAAAGCAAGAAACATTTTTCTAAAACGTAATTCACGAACATATATGAACTTTTTTCAAGTTTTACCGCAAAGTCTCTCCTGAACTTGTTTCAATCTTTAGGATTACGCCCAATGGTCTACACAAGCCTCTCTCTCTCTCCCTCTCTCTGTCTCCCTGTCGCTTTTTCTCTCCATAAACACTGCGGTCGTTAGCGACGGTCGCGTGCCACAGCGCCCGAAGGGTTAATTGGAGGAAATAAACGTATGCAGAATTGGGAGGGGGGGAGTTTATACAAGCCAGCCGGTTTATATATACACATACGAATAAAGAAGATGCGATGCTTTTGCTACTCTCGGTCGGGCGCGCCGCTTTTGGCTTTACTTCTCGTGGTAGACCTAAACTCTAACTGGGCGAAGTGAGACCGCCCGTGGAGGCGCGCGAGTTCGCCCGCGCGCCCATGCAAATGAGCGAGAGAGCGTGTCGGCGACGTTTATCTCTTCGCTGGCCACGAGATACGGGAGAGTTGAAAGAAAAGAAGGAAACAAAAAAAGGACACCGAGGTTGCGGACGAGGAGCCAAAGGGCTAAAAAAAAGAGAGAAAAAAAACGCACTCACTCCGAGGGTAGCAAAAGTACGGGGATAGTTTATGCACCGTGAACGCACACGCGAAGAACGTGTGTAGGAGGAGCGAAAAAGGAGAGAGACCCCTATTAAGCCGCTCAGCGGGCCACGGGCGAGGAAAACGCGAGACAGTCACGTTTCGTATTATTACGAAATTATTCGCCGCGGGGCTGGTGCACAGGCGACTGGGAAGAAAAAAAGAAGAAAAAAAAATGGAAAAAGTACAAATCGACGTTCGCGAAAAGCGTTACGTCTAAAAGTCTGGAAATTACGGTCCTTTCTCAAGCATTTTTCGTCACGAGATTGCGTTACGTCGCATTTTCTTTATTTTCTTCTTGTCATTTTCGTTTTTTTCTTCGTCGAGCGGACGGGCGAGTCCACCAAGATTTTCTGCTTTTTTTGATATTTGGAGAATAATTGAATAAAAAAATGCAGAGCGAGATGGTTTAACGGTTGAAAACAAGAATGAACAATTTTTCTTACGTTACTATATTCTCGTCATATTTGTTTCATTCGTTTTAATTTCATAATCGCGATTCGTTCGACAATTTATGAATAAATAAAATTTTCTACAAGTTTTTTTACGACAGTCAAGCATCGAAATTTATTCTCGTTTCGATCGAGTTATTATTTATAATCAATTGTCTTTAATGAAACAAAATTTAATAACCTCGTATTCGCAAATAAAACCACGAAGGATGGATCAACGCGAAAAAAAAAATATAAATTAGCAAAATTCCCTCGGTAATCGGAACTTTCCGCTATCAATGTCACAATTTAGTCGGAACGAATTTCGCGAGGTTGAACGAAAAACAATGCCGGCTCGTTGTTGCCAGAAACGAGGGATGGAAAGACGATCGGGTATGTACAAAAGTTGATGCGAATGACGAGTGTACAAATGATTTTACGCTCGTGCGTTTAATCGACGCAAATATACTCGGCGTATTTACAATGTGGACTTATTCCGCTTTTCGTCTCTCTCTCTCTTTCAATCTCGCATTCGCTCGTTGGCATTGTCTCTCGTTTATCTGGCGCCGCGCGGCAGCGATATGAAAGCTGAAAGTTACGCAAGCCTGTATGAGCAAGCGCACGGGATTGCGTCCGTTTCGAGCGTTATATGCAATTTTCCCGGACTCGAGAGAGAGAGAGAGAGCTAAACGAGAGGAGAGCCCCGTTATAGTTTCCTGTCAAACGCAGCCCTGGGCATCATCTCACATAATTGCTTTATATGAAAACAGACGAGAAAGGCGGTCCATATATATATACATATATATGTGTCTAAACAATTATGAATTTATCCGTATAAATGTATCTCTATAGATACATGAACGTATATATATGTATATATATGTACAATTTTTCTACGAAAAGAGGGCACAATGGGAGAACGGAGAACTGGCTCGGGGCAAAACCAACGCCCATCAACCGCCTCGCCCATTTCGTATATCCTTTTTCTGGCGTCCCCAACGTCATGAAACGTCGTCTCGTTCATAAAAAAGGATCTATAAATAAACAAAAATGTTATAATTTAATAAATGTAGTAATCATTCATTGATCGACTATTTTTTTTTTTGATGAATTTGAAATGATGAATGGGGAAAATGAAAATTTTGACTCTTTTCTTTTTCTTTTTTTTTGTATTAAGGGGTTACTCCCACTTGTAGCGCAAAAAGAAGCCTTTTTCATGAATTTTTTTAAAGAAAACTACAAAACTTTTTTAATCGATTAATATACCATCTTAAAGAACACATCTTGAAGAACTTTCAGTAATTTTTTTTTTGAAAAATATTACGTTGTTTAGTGGCAAATGGCCGTCAATAAAATAATGTTTTTATATATACGGTTTGCGGTGACCAACATTGGGGCGAAGTGGATCATCTGAAACAAAAATGCGGATGGATTTAGTCAAATATAAGTATAAACTAGTCTTTAATCGAAGGATTAAAAAAAATATTCTTTTTTCACAAAATGGCGGACAGTCAAAGTTAATGGTTCGATTTTAACGAAAAAAATCGAACGATTAAAGACTACATTTTTATGTATTAAATAAGCCTGCAAAATTTCAAGAAGATCGGTTCATTAGTGTTCGAGTAATCTTGGTCACCGACTTCAAAAATGCCATTTTGAGAAAAACGCGTTTAAAGTTTCAATTTCAGTTTACACGAAGAAAATATTTTTTTTTGTAAACTTACATAGAGTCATCTATTCCGGGTCCATACAGAAGTTCTTCCGTCGACGAAGCAATGCAACGAAAATGCAATAAAAAAAAATCGATTTTTTCAAAATCGCAAGTGGGGGTAACCCCTTAAGGAGATTCGGTGATGACCATGCTAGTAAACTTAGAGTCTATTTTGCGCAGCAATAGCGAGACTTTTTATGTATGTGTATATCTCCGATTTTTCGAGAAATATTTTTTAAGTATTGAATTTCGAGATTCCTATTATTTTTATAATATGGAAGAAAATGTAATAATCTACTACTGGACTTCAGTAGTCGTAATTTCGACAGCTGTCATTTGTCTCGCGCACCCGATGAATATCTCGATTTTTCTAGGCTTTATTCCTGAATTAGGGGAAAGTGGGGGAACTTCCAATGCTCAAAAATAATAGAAAACGTCATAGACATAATCAACTTTTATTGCCCCATAAACTTTGCTATCCATCTACTTATTAGTGGTAAAAAATTCTCAAGTAACAACGTTTTTTTAGAACAATGAAGTAAAACCAAAAACATTGATGTTCCTTTTTACCCCATACCCTATGGGGTAATTGAGATCACCCCGCGGGGGAAATGGGAATAGTATGGGGTAATTAGGAACGACACATATCACACACGTAACTTTTACTGATCTCGCCAGCAATGTAGTTTTCATGAGCCCAGACTTTACAAATGCCACAAATTATCCAATCTTCTGTTGGTGGGTGTTCGTACTTTTCGTAGCACGTTATACAAAAAAACTCCGTTTCGGCTTCATTTCTTTATAAAGCCTTCTTCAAATTTCTAAGTACTTACCCTTAACTCGCGGCTTCTTTTGTATAGTCTTAATATTCGTTTTTTTGTTTTTTAGTTAGAATATTTTCTTTTTTAGCTTTCCTTTCACTTTGTCTTTTCTGTTTTCGAGATATCTTGTAACCCGTACGCAATGTGTTAAGAACGCAAGAGGTAATTGGGAACGATCCCAATTACCCGCCTGATGCCGTCTCCAATTGCCCGAAGTAGTTAATATTAATAAAAATGGCGGTAAACTCAACAGTATCTATTTTTGGTGAAACTTCAATCACGTAGGGTTTGAAAACAGATATTAGGTACATGATAGTGACGCAATATCGTGTCCTGGAACTCCAAAATATGATATTTACATCCATTATAACACACGACAAGAATTATAACAGAACCGCAAAAATAATTGTTCGACTCACCATGACACTAAGAGTGCGATCTTTCATCGTCACTTTCGCGTATTCACTGGGGGAGGGGGGGGGGGGGGGGGGGGGTCGTTGAACAGGTATGGGACGGTGTGGTGCGTGGAAAGTATTATTTAACTAGCTATTCCCAATTATCCGCCGTCCTCAATTCCCCCACTTTCCCCTAATTGCTTATTATTCCGGTGAGCTTTCCATTTCAAGGTGCCCTATTGATCACAAAAAATTAACGAATGCAACCATCAGTTTTTTTCGTGTGTCTTGGCTCCAAGTGCTATAAAAAAATCGATATATGCGAGGAGCGGCACATTTTGTCGTCTACATGTGTTCAACGCACTGACTTTAATAATTAATATGTCGGAAACTGTGCGGTAAATCTCGTGGAAACTCCGCTTATGCATGGACGAAGGTGCATGGAAGAATTAGACTTATATCTTGGAGTCGCTGCAATCACTGAACCTCCTTAATTATAGATTATTACAATACATCGAATACGAGAAAATTTGATGATTAAACGTTCGTTCGTTTGTTTTTCGACAGCGGTGCAAAACGAGAGACAGCCGAGAAATACAGCTACGATCAGACCCGAGGCTTTGGTGGAAATGGATCAGGAAAGAGCTCTCAGAGAAGCGGCTGTGGCTGTCGGTGTTTTTGGGTAAGTTCTCGATACAATCTTTTTTCCTAACTAAATACATCTTACGTCATTTAAAAAAATTACAAAATTTCATCCCCTAAAAAAAGAAAAAATCGCACTTTACCAAGTTCCACGTTCCATATCGTTCCTAATAAAAAATCCTCGCGATAATAGCATTATCGATTTTTGCTCGCGCATAATTCTGTCTCCGGATGAGAAAAAGAAGAATAAAAAGAAAAAAGGAAAAGTAACGCGTAAAACGAATCGACGTAAAGAATAAAAAGCAATAGGTAGAAGTAAAAAAAGACGAAAGGAAAAAGAAATATGCCACCGCCCCTCGTGCATCCACCTAGGTCGACTGGATTGATAAAAGAAGCCTCGTTTATCATCATTAATCGAAGGAATTATAATCGACGCGCTATATTTTTTCCAACGATAAAGTAATAACACTCGTACGAGGCGGCGGGTGGTAATAATAATAAAAAAAAAAATTAAAAAAAAGAAAGAAAAGAAAGCCTCGGATGAAGCTCGTTAGCGACGTTTTTGTCGAGCAAAAGAGTGGCTCTGGTCAGAGCACAGCAGAAAGGACGCCGTTACCACGTTTGATCTCGCTGGTTAGCGTTATCTTCAACACCTCGTTGATCCGGCTTCGAAAACGGCAACGACGCGATATGCCGACCCCGACGTTGTAAGCGAGGTTTCTACGCTTCGCGCCACGCCGAGCGTGATCTATCATGAAAAATTACCTTTGACCGACTGGCCGTGAAGTATATACACGTAAATGCTCCAACATGGACGTACAGAGAGAGAGAGAGACAGCCCCGTGCGCTATACTTGGGTCTCAGGTGGGACTACAACAACGTTATACATTATGGTGTGCACTACGGTAGGACCGTCCGAGAAAGCGATTTGAACCGTGAGTAAACGGATAATCAATATCGGATGCTGCTTTGCCAAGTAGCCGTTACGCATGTATACGCCGTTCAACGGTAGAGATAGAGAGCTTCGATGGTCAGCCGCGAGGGTACGTATCGAAGGCGATAAAATCGGATCTATCCTCGTCGTTGCGCCATTCGCGCTTCTCCCCGTTTCGCGAAAAACGCGGGAATATAAAATTGGACACTCCGGAATTACTTTATAAAATTGTGATATTTTCTCGTATCGATTATAGCGTTGGATAACGCGAGATTTTATCTTCGTTGAAAAAAAATTAATAAATTTTATGCGTGGTTTTGATCAATTTTTCACTTGTCAATTGGAAGATTCATTTTTGAAAAATAGATTTAAAGTCGTTAGAGTTACATTAAGAGAATTTTTTTTAGACGAATATAAACGCAATTTAGTGATCAAAACTGTGCAGAGATAAGCCTTTTTTATTTTCTTGTATATAATAATCGAGTTACGAAATTACGGACATTACAAAGTTTTGTATAAACATATTGTATAAATCGTTTCAAGCGGAGATATGTGTATAGAGCGTCGCGACATTGTGGCCGAGGGGCTACTCGATGAGTCATTCTCGTATAACTCGAGCTTAGAAAACCTTCCGCGACGTTTCTCGAGACACAACGGAGAAAAAGCTTGTGCGTCCCTCTCGAATCGTTCGATCGTCGCAGTCGCGACTCGAATCTTTATGATTCGCTCTCGAACCTCTCGTAATTTCTATTTAACTGTCGTGCGCACCGAGATTAAGAATCGTTTCGCCATTGACGATCCGCGCGAAGAGAGCTCGGGCGCGCGCGCATGGCGACGCCATTTTGTTGTAGTCGGCCATTTCGCGAGAGTCACCGGCGCGCGCATCCCGCGTCGTGAGACGCGTGCGCGTCGACGCGACGTCTGGACTGTCGCCGATGTTTCTCTCGAGACGAATCGCTTGTATCAACGGCGGCAACGAGTGTCTCACGTCTCCCTCGGATTTCGCAAATTTCTTCGGATTTGCCTCAGCGGACGCTTCGATCAAGCTCGTTTCTTCGCACTCGATCCGTAACAAACCACCTCCTTGACTGTCGGACTTCGTTTTCCTTATCAAGCGAGCGAGGCGTCGTTTCATTTCGGCGCGCGCTGTCGAATAATCCTGAGTCGCGTTCTTCAGTTCCTCGTCCGCGCGATTACGCTCGCCGATTTTCGAATTTTTCGCGACGCTGTCGAGAACACGATCGAACGATTCGACTATTTCGTCCAACGATCGCTGACTGACCAACAAAAATCCTCGAGTCTCCGACTCTTTTTCGCGCAGCGCTCGCTCCAATTCTGAAAGTTCGCGTTTCATCGCGTCGAGTCTCGACTCGGCGCGTTCGCGTCGCGATTTCTCTTCCGCTAGCAACGACTCGGTTCGTCTCGTCTCGTCGATCAATCTATCGTGTTCCATTCTTGCTTCCGACAATTGTTGTAAAACTCTGTTCAACTCTTCCGTGCTGTCGCGACGTTCGACGAGCTTCGACGATATCTCGATCTCGTTGTCCTCGTTAGCGTCGCTCGAACCGATTTCTTTCAAAGCCGATCTCTCGGACGTATTTTCCTCGAGGGTTGGATCCATCTGAGCTTGAAGATCCACGCGAAGGGACGGTCTTTCCATCGCCGTCGCAGTCACGCCGTCGGGCGTTCGAACTTTCGGTATTTCGATCGTTTCGTTCCCAACGATTTTAGAAATCGGTAGAGGACGCGTCGGTCTATCGACTCGCGTTCTGCGACCGATCGGCGCTGTATTAATCTGAAGATTATTCCCAACGCTAGCGGAAACAAACGGTTTCCTAGTTTTAGGTACAAAAGCGCTCTTGGGTCTCGCGGCCATATCGTTTCTCGTTTCCTCGTATCGATTTTTCCGTCTCGCATCCGCTGAAACAACGTTCCTCGAGTCTCTCTGCGGCAGACCGAGCCACCTGTAATTCGATCTACCGTTCTCCGAATTGTTAGTCTCGAGTCTACGAAATATCTCGTTCATAAGATCCTCGTCGAGATTGGCGTTCATGCGAACATCTATGACGGACAGGGTCGTATTGTTCTCCAGAAGTTCGATTATCTCCTTACCGATTAGATTGGTCAGACCGCATTGCTGAAGATCGACCGCTTTCAACCACAGACTGTCGCGTATCGCCTCGATCAATTCCCCGACCGCGAGGTCACCCAAGTGCGGATTACCGTTTAGGGTCAAACGTCTAAGACCCGGCATTGCCTCGAGATTAGGCTCGCGATATCTTAACGATTCCTTCCAAGTGTCGTGATAGAGCGATAATTTTTGCCGGGACAAAGCAGCTGCCAACGAGGAACCGCAATGACCGCTCAAGTCGCACTGGCTCAAATTGAGGGTCCTTATGCTCGGAACATCGGCGACCGTTCGACAGACGAGCTCGCAACTATTGTCACCGATGTAACATCTCTGCAGCGACAGATGCTGAAGAGTTTCCGTTCTGGCGAGTCCAACGCAGAGAGTCGCTAGACAATCGGCCGGTAGTGGAATTCCCTCGAGTTCCAAACACGTCAATACGGGAGAATTCCTCACGCACTGTGCCACACTGTGGGACAGCCACTCCAAAATATAACGAGTCAATACAACCGGCGCTTTTCCCATGGTTCGAACTTTGTCCTCGGAATTAATTTCCTCGAGTGGCTTGCGACACTGATAACGACTTCTCACGCTTATCGAACGTAGACTACGATCCAACGACAGAGAATTCAAGATCGGTCCCCAATCGTCCATTTTCACGCGATCGGTTGTGAAATCGAGACACTGTGGCAAGGTCACGCATATCACTGGTAAGGGACGAATTCTCTGCTGTTTGCACAATTCCATGTAACAAGAGGCGAAATTTTGTCCGGTTGGTACGGACATTTTCGTCGCTGGATTCGGGACGAGGTTCGCGCTAGAACCGATTCCTCGATTGCGTGGATCGCCGATTCTTCGACGACGGTCCTGTCGCTTGGCGTAGGGTGATGTCATGTTCTTTTTTTTATTATCGAGGAGCTTGCAAGAGCGATTGGAAATTCGCCCGCGTCGAGACGTACCGATCGATGCTTTCTTCTAATTTCACACCGAACCTCGAAGAAATCGGGACAAACGTCATTTGCGACACAACCTTTCTTTATCTTCGAAACGGTTCCGAAATCTTTCGTATCCTTTCTTTCTACCCTTCGCGCTGTCGGATCGCGCGATTCGTAAAAGACCGATGTAAGAGGGATTTGATTTAAAAAAACAAACCTTTCACCTTTCGCGCTGATCGCGATTTAAACAGCAGCGCGACATTGCGCGAGGTCGACGATGATAGCTGATGACAGAAAGCGATATCCATGAACGTCCGATGGAAGGCTTTGCAAACAAAAAAAACGTGTTTTTAGATTGCGAATGAAGTTGCCGATTTTCCGGAAACTTTCGGCAACGACTTCGATCGAACGATAACGATTTTTCCGCTTTCTCATTGTCAGAGAGAAACGAGGCGCATAATGATCGACTTGTTGCCAAAACGTCCGGAAGAAAACAATCCCATTGCCATTTAGCGAAAAAAAACACCTCGAATCTGTTACTCCCGTTACCGATCTCTCTCTTATCGATACGTTTTTATCAACTTGTAGCAAAATAAATCCTTAACGATCGACGATTAATTATGAACAATTTCTGTCGACAGACCACCGGTGTCTCTAGCAATGGCGAGGTACGCCACACCTCTGCCCCTACCGACGATCGGTTCAACCACGACAAACGCAACGTCGGAGGCGACACCACCGCGTCAACAACAGGACGCGGACGATGGTAACGCCTCGGAGGACAGTATAGACGTCACCAACGAGGAGCCATTAACACCCCAGCAACGTAACATTTGCGCACAATTGCCACCGGTAATGCCGTCGTTATATTCGCCAGCGGGCGCTGAGACGGTTTACGAAACGAGCGCAAGACTCTTGTTCATGGCTGTTAAATGGGCGAAAAATTTGCCATCGTTCGCGAGTCTACCATTTCGCGATCAAGTTATACTTCTCGAGGAAGCCTGGTCGGAACTGTTTCTTTTGAACGCCGTGCAATGGTGTCTTCCGCTGGAATCGTCGCCATTGTTCAGCACGGCCGAACTCGCGGCACTCACACCATCACCGCACACGTTAGCATCCACCGGTACGCATATGCTCAACGGCGCGGGAAAATCTAGCCAGGTCGCCGCCGATGTTCGACATCTTCACGACACCCTACAAAGATACAAAGCAGTTATGGTCGATCCGGCTGAATTCGCTTGCATGAAAGCCATCGTACTCTTTCGACCAGGTAAATTATCCTATGTTGTCCTTCTTGTTCGTTTTTATTCCATCGCAACCCGTACAATTGATAAACCCTCGATAAAATTCGATTAATAAAATTCGTTATTTAATCCCCGAAATTGTTTATACGTTGGAATTTTAGTCGTTAAGCAAGATTTTGTACTTTTTAAAAAAATTCATTACACGGAGAGAATTTCTTATTAATTTTTACGGTGAAATCTCGGTAAAAATTACATTAAAATTTTGAACCCGATGATAAATATGCAAACAGTTAAAAATTGACACTAGATTCAAATATTTTACTTTCAGTCGTGCGAAAATTTTAGCAAGTAGCATAACTTTCGCATAATAGCATAACTTTCGTGAGAACGTAAACATTCTGGTGAACGCACGGAAAATTTCGGCTTCCTTTTTCAAATTTTCAACACAAACACGCAAATTTCTCAATGTGCACCGTACACTTTTATTTGCATCAGCCCTTTTTTCAACTTATTGTAGTAATGTTTACGTCTCA